>JAALXI010000146.1:0-46080 GCA_012977755.1 Fusarium nurragi | reverse complement strand
GGTCTTAGGGGAGGCAAATTGGGGGCTCGCTCCGCATTTAAGCAGGCAGCCGATGCTAGGAGGGCGTTGAGCGCGGATGCTATGAAGGCCTTTTCGCAGGAATTCCGTGATAAAGACAGGTTGGTGCAGACCATTCTTAAATCTTGATTCACTTTATAATATTAATTAATTATTAATATAACTAAAAACTAAGTAAAACTTTCCTATATTTTCGCTACTTAAGCCAGTAACTACTATTTCCCAGTCCTTATTAAGTGCAGACATTCCACAGTAACAATATGCTATATATATACCATTTAGAAAATCATTATGAGTAGACATATAGCACTTAACTGGTCGGTATATTAGCATTAAAAGAATATTACCTATAGATATGGGCTATAAATTCTATAGCGCTTTTACTATCTCTCTCCTCTATTTCACTCTCCTTACCTAAAATCATTCTGCCCTCTCCGCAATACCATCTTCCTCCGCGATGCTTGCATCAAGATCGTAAGCAGGAGCTTGCAATTGCCCTTCTCCTATCTCTCCGTCCCATCCATGATGCACAAGGTATGCACGGAACCTCTCATCATTCTTGCTCAAGTCCTCTCCGGTGATATTCGGGACAAAGAAATACGTCACTAAAATTCCAGTTATGCCACAAACTGCAGCAATAACAAATGTCCAGCGCTTTCCGAGGTTTAATTGAATGGGCTTAAAAACCTGGGTTCCTATAGCTGCTCCAGTTTTGCCTAGAGCTGCGCTGATGCCGTAGCACGTTCCGCGGACACTTGTGGCGTAGCTCTCGGACGAGAGCAGACCAAGCATGTCTCCGGGACCAAGATTTCCAGAAGACTGCATCAGACCGTAGAAGACAACAAACAGGGGGACAATCTTGGTAATTTTGTCGTATGCACAGCCAATGATCAGGCCAAACACCAAGTAGCCCGCGAACCCTATCATCATGGTGTTCTTACGGCCAACTCTGTCACACATCCAAGCACCCATGAATACACCTGGTAGAGCAATGCTACCGAGTAAGAGCTGCCATTCTGCCGTGTGCAAAAGGGTATTGCCACCCTTGGGCACAACGGAGGCAAGGATGGTACCGGAAAAGACCCCATTTGGAAACGTAACAAAGTCGTACAGAAACCAAGCACCACAAGTACCGATGAGCGTTTTCCAATAGTAACGAATGACAAGGGCATAAGGAACCCCCCGCTTAATTGCACCCCGTCGATAGAGCTTCGAGTTGAGCATACGGATACGGAAGTAGAAGACAGTGAGAGGTAGGAGAATGCCGATCCCAAAACAGACCCGCCAAACAGTCGAGAGATGATTAGTTCCCGAAGCTGAGAGAACTATCATAAAAATAGAGACGGCAAGCGGACCTCCGAAAGAGAGTGGCAAGTTTGTAACAAGGATGAAGATGGGCCCTCGGTTGTTCAATGCTCGCTCATTGGCAGACTCAGAAGCGGATGTGCTACTCGCAGGATACTCGCCACCCGTTCCAAAGCCAACAATGCCTCGAGCTACCGTCAGCATCCAGAACATACCGTCGATGGTAGTGCCGTGGGCTGCTGTGGCTAGGATGCCGCCGACGGCAATGCACATTGTGGTCAACACAATGGCTGTCTTTCGCCCGAGATAGTCACACGTGAGACCGATCGCAATCTGGCCAAGAATTTCGCCAACTAGGAGAGCATTGGATACGCGAGTACTGACGGTTGAATTGTACTGTTCAGGGTATTCCTTCGTGAAGAGCACATTCGACATTGTCATCAAGTTGTTCTGATAACCATCCGAGATGAGTGCAGCTCCTGCACAAATAATTGTGAAGAGATCTGAAATTCTTTGGCGACGACTCATTACATCATCTTGCGTTGAGCCTTCAACGTTGACGGCTGCATTGGCGGTCTTGCTTTCATCCTGCGCGTCTCTCACGCTCTCAATTGCGTCTGGCCGAGTATCAGGCATGATGAGAGCTCGTGGTAGAAGGAGTTTGCAGAGAAGTAGAGAGAATCGAGATGCGAAGCTATTGAAATTATACCCAGGCGATCGTTTCTCGTGTGAGCGAAGCCAATTGCCGGTTTCCCGTATGCATTCTCAATTGGGTAAGTCATCAGAAGCGCTAGTTCCCTCATCGACTTCCGACATCCGAGTTGGCCTATTAAAGTTGTTATGCCGTCCATGTGACTGTGCGATATCCACCACATGGCTATCACGGCCAATTTGTCGCAAGGTATTTAAACTCTTTGCCTTGCCAAACTTCCAGTTTTCATGTTAAGAAGGGTAGCTATTCGAGAGCTAGACGATTTGTGGATTAAACACATTACTATCGTTGCATTTCGGAACCAGCGGAGTGCGTCCTAGGTGAAAATCTCAAAGTATACCTCACTTTTTATGATTTAAATGGCAATAAACCCGGAATCTTAGAGAACCTTTGGTCTTTATGAGTAGAGCAAGATAGCGCTATGTATTTGAGTGAAACCTTAACGAATGGCAATGTGGTTGCACTTTTGCGACATATCCAAGCGGGTTGCAAGAAGAACGAGTCACTTTTAATATACTGTGAAAGTCTCTTGTGTATTCCGTGACACGCTTGATCTACTCAAACATGAATCGTACAAGCTGCATCGATTTACTGTATCGACTTGACTGAATGGAACGGGGCTATGGATACCTTTCTGGCGAATTACTATTATAATTTGAGGAGCAGATTCTGGTTACTTGGTCAACATGCAGATTTAACACCTGAAATGACCCTATAAACCCGTTCCATTTAGTCGAGTTAATTAGGTAGGCCGGTTATTCACAGAGGCGGTACTAATAAAAGTCTTGGTCGATCTAATTTTGCAGCAGATATTGCTATGATTTCGACCAGTACGTTGTGAACTTACACGTTTTTTGACCATGACCATCAGACTTCCTACTCTACCCCGAGTCTAATACTTTCTAAAACCGCCAAAAGAAAACTGGTTCTTTCGGTCCGAAAATTATGTGTTTTCTCCTTTTATTTAGTGCTGACCCGTTAGGCGCTTAAGTCCTGAGCCACTGAACCGCGCCGAAACGCGAATCTCAGCCCGTGAGTCTAAAATAAGTCCAAGTATCATTCAGATGGGCCAGCATCTCGACGGTAAATGCGGTTTTATCGTTTGTCCTTTAGTTTATGTTGCCCTTGGTTATTGTTCTCATTTGAAGCTTCTATTGCGTTCTTAAGCAGACGATGGGCTCTAGCCTTATATGGAATCCCTGTATGGTTTGGTCGATTGGAATCTCGCATATGGACTTTATATGATATTGTAGCCCAGGTAGTAATGAAGTACTTCCTGATCTATCCGTTATCACATAGTCAACCAGCTATTTGCATTAACCTTTAAATTCGACCTTAATGAATTTCCTTCTACTTTAACTTTCTTACTCTAGAATCATCCAATTTATAATATATAGGAAACCACATTCTAGAAACACTATCTTGATTTATTTCTTTTAATATAAAGTATTACAATTACTTTCCTATAGGAACTAAAAGTAGGCTAGGATATAATACTAAAGGTATTTATTTTATAAAGGTATAGAGAGAGCCCATAAGAGACCCACTGTAGCTGCTGAAGGAATGCAGCCTAGGCTCCTTATATACTTATGTGGAAGGCAGTTTAGACATGTTGTGTCTAAACTGATTGATCTTTCGGTCTATTGGCTCAGTTGGGCACCTTCCCCCAATAGTATTACAGTATCCTCTAGCTTCTTCTTAATAAAGAACGCACATATTATACTTCAAAGTGGCCTAGTAGTTAGATAAAATCCAATATGGATCTTAGTTACTTATTGTAGTCTTCTACTAATTCAATCAATAACTGTACTAGAGATAACCAGTGATATAACCTGGATGTACATAGTATTAACAATCCTGAGCTATAGCAAAGAAATAAGCTCCTGGCGGTGCTAACAAGATAATAAAGGGCATGATCTCTTTCCATAGTGATTGTTCTTAATACTCCAACTAAACGTCCGTACAGGTCATTCGCACAAACTGACTCGGCACTTCCTCCCCGATCTACTCGCAGGTGTAAGCGGCATAGTAGGGGCCTGGGCGCCCGGCCAAGTTGAGCAGGCACATGTAAGTGCCATCATCAGACAGCTTCTCTTCCTCCTTAGCCTGGTCCTTTGAATACTTGAGAATCTCCTCGCCCTTGCAGTCGAGGTCCGTGCCGTCGTACAACGTGACGGTGCAGCCGTCATCCCAGTCCTTGACAAGCATTGCCTCGAGGTCGTAATAGGCCATCATACAGTCATTGCCCTCGTTTGCTAGGCCACCGGCTGAGTTATCGGCCACGCTTCCTTCAGGCTTAGTGCAGCTGTTCTGGGTGCCCCAAAACTCCAAAAGCCAGGCATTGGCAGTTTGGGCACTGAAAAGGGCGAGGGTGATGGTGGAGAGAGTGCTGAAAGCGTGCATATTGATTGATTGGTATGTATGAAGATTGGAGTTATTGAGAAGAATGATCTCGTTCAATGTCGATGAGATTTAGTGATGTAATTTGAGCTTGAGGTGATGGTTGAGTGTCTTGAAGATTGAATTAGAAGACAGTTCCACAGGGCAGACGGAGGCTTTTATGCTTATCCCGGCCTTGCTGTCTATTATGATTTCGGTGTTCAGATTTAGTCCAGTGTGAGCAAGCTTCTGTTTACTCATCGGAGTCTCCGCTAAGGATTCCAGCCTGGTCCTTTGGTGACGTGGAAGTCCGCGTGTCTTTCCATCAACCTACTACTGACACCGCATGACCTGCAAGGAGGAGCACAAACATATCCTCGCAGTGATGTATGTCACTGCTCCCGGAGTATAGTAGCATTTACACCTGTAAGTCAACAAGATCTGCACGAAGGATTTATGTCTACTCATTTTAGGCATGAAAAGGAACTAAACGTAATGCAAGCAGTAACACTTTTATTGTGATGGATTCCTATTGTGCCATTGGAACAGCTTGGGGGTCTGTGTAGTGGGGCCTGAGCCTTGGTCGAAACGCGATCCCGATAGTAATACTGGCTGATCGCCTGCTGAATATCCGCCTTGACTGGGAGCTAAACGTCTCAAATAAAACATAGTGCTATAAGTGAAACAGATAAGGTAAGCGGCGTTGAGACGGGGCCCTCTGTTCACTCTGTCGTCATTATGGACGATAAACCTCTGTGCCGCTCGGCTAAAAGTGACCATCATCGAGATCGACTCAAAACAGCAGGTCGTTGCTGCAATACGATCCTTCAGCGTTATGAATCCTGAAGGAGTGTTAAGTCAGAGACTTTGAATTATGAGCTGGGAAGAGAGTCAGCGGAGTTTATTATCAAGTCAATTTGAGTATAACGGTTGGCAATTATTTACTATAGCAAAGATCGACGATGCAGCATGCAGCCAATGGAGCAAAGACTTGGAAAACGTTTTCTCCTCAGCATCGCATGGAGCAATGGGCTCAGAAGGAGTCCCGAAACGATCCTTCTGAATCCTTTGTGAAGATCATTGCTTTGAACTTGAAGGTAAAGCTCCGTAGTGCATTCAATCTAGCTGTCTACGCCAAGAGGAGGTATTCTATTGAGCTTCAAGGTAAGGAATGACGAAGGCGACGAGTTTCTCGATCTGTTTTGATTCATCACAACACTTTCTCGATATCTATAAAACCCGTGGCTCTTCGACATACAAGTCTCACTCTCATCCCATCATCAACTCTATTCATCACAGTCAATCCAACAACTCTCAACACCATTTCACATCTTCAGCTTCACTTTGTCCAAGATACTTCTTTCTTCACAATGATGATCAAAGTCTCCTTCATTCTTCTGGCCTTGTCCGCTGCTCGTGTACAGGCCCAAGAATTCACCAATGTTGACCTGTATAGCGTTGAGGGCTGCGACCCTGACCCCAATGACCTGGAAATCCACTCTTTCCAACTCGGGTTCTCCCCTCAGAAGGATGACCAGGGCAATGACTATTCTGGCTGCATGGCTGCTAGTATTGTCCCTACTGGCTGGCCTGTCAACTCGAATGGTAAATATGACGTTTGGGTTGATACCGATGCCTTTGGCGAGGGCTGCAGCATGCTCTTCTTCCAACTCCCGGGATCGCAAGAGGAGGGCGATATCTGGCCTTGCCGCAACGGACTTTACCGTCAGGTCCAAAAGAACAAGACTCCCTGCGGAGACTTGGAACTCACGGAGAATTTTGGATACGCGTAGGTCTACTACTCCTCCGTAACTGGCATACGTCTAACTCATCGGAATGTAGCTACTGTTGTGGCTCCATTTGCAATGACGATGTTGCAAATTGGCCTGCCAAGCGCAGCCTCGAAGGCAGAAACCCCGCACCTGCCATCAAGGACATCACCAAGGTCAAGCGTGCTCCCGTCTTCAAAAAGAGACAGAATGACAACTGTATCATCAACCTCAAGAGTGAGCCCTACACTACGTATGGTCAACAGTTGAGGATGGGCCCTGAAGAGACCTGCGAACCTGACCAGACCACTTGTGGGCAGCAGTACACATATACAGCTGGTACTGAAATCGTAAACACTGAGTCTGGCTCTGATAGTACCGAGATTGGTTGGTCTGAGTACGTTGTCTTTGTCAACACTATCGAAAGCGGCTGGGAATTCAGCACGTCTGAGTCTGAGGAGCGCTCTTACTCTAAGAACATAGGTCCTGAGCCTGGACACTCTGGTTACCCAACCTTCACCCCTCTCTATGTTTGTAAGTTGGTTTTTCTTTTACAGTCTCCAAGACGGATTGCAAGGCTGACTTTTATGTTTCCAGGTGCTGAGGCCGACCTTAGCGGTGACTGCTCTCGCGAAAAACTGGGACTTGGTGATGGAGTTGTTTGTGTCAACAAGTATGTGAACGACGATATTCCGGACGGCGACTGGAAGATGGTTACCACCGATTAAGCTCCAGCCTGGTACGAGTGAATAGGTTATGGAGGGTTTTGTTACTGTAAACAGCGTTCCAGCTAAACCTACGCGCTGCACCTAAATTTATCTTCTGAGGAAACAGCTATGTTAGATATTTAGTGATAGTTCTACAATAAATATAACCTTTAAAGGTTCCTCGTTACTAATTGTTAGAGTATGAAGGCTAGGAAAAAGGATATGTATCTTAGGATTAAGTGATTAATTAGGATAATTATTCTACTTATAGTAGAACTAAATTCCTCACTTAATTACTAGTAATTATTCTCTATAAATACTATAGACCTCTACTCTTTTTAAGCTAGTACCCTAGCTAATAATATCTTTTATAATAGGAGTAAAAAAAGTAAAACTAGTATTTATAGTATTAAATCTATAGGGAGTCTTATATTTATTATATAAAGACATACAATGTCTAGCAACTGCGCTGCACCGGCTTACAACACTCCTTTATTATCCGATTGATACCATAGGCATTAGTGTAACCTCCTATAGCTAAATTATATGGTATACTATCAATATCTCTTTATTACAGTAATAGTCGCTTTAGTAGGGTAGAGAGTAAGACTGAAGCCATTTTGTTATTTACGGCTATTTCGGCTTTTTTTTTATTTTTGCTAAGGTCGAGAAAAGGGTTACCCTTGTTTAATTGTATGGAGGTCGAATCGTTTTGATGTAAAGACATGCGATGTCTATAATAATGCTAGCAACCGTCTTAACCCCCCCTCCTTATACCCTCTGAGCTAGACTGCTATGTGCTTTTGGATTGTGTTTCGGAAGATATGGCGCGTATATATGCGATCGATGATATTCTAAAGTTTTCTTCAGAGATTTTAATTCACAGGGAAAAGCATAACCTTTATATGAAACAGGCCCGTATGACGTATCCTCATGTGCCGGATTTTTACGTCTACATCAGTCTGCAAACACCATGTTGTTTCTTTATTAACTCTTACTGCTTGGAACGAAATGTATCTCTCTTGGAGCTAAGCCTTCTAGACCCAGTGGTTTTGAAGCGAGTCTCGAGTTTCTCTTCACTTTTATCTAAACTTCGTGCTTGCCTCTACAAAGCTCATTCCCTCCTTAATAGCAGCCGCTATTTTACAATCAGCGGCTACCTGCTTCTTCATCAGTACTAAAGCTTCCCCAGCTAATCCTGTCGGCAGAACCACAACTCCATTGACATCTGCGATAATATAGTCATTCGGGTGGATACTAATATCCTCTTGTGATTGCAGATGAACCTGTACGTTGATTGCAGTGACCTTGACCGCGCCATAAGGCGGTGCAGTCCCAACATCTCGGGCAAAGATCTAGGACTCAGCCTTAGTATATGGTCGGGGTTGGTAAGTAAGTGATTGTACTGACTGGCCAGTTGAGATCTCGCTGCTCCCGCAAGTCTCTGAAACGACCATCAATAACGGAACCAACTGCATTGCTCGTTTTCGCGCGTGTAGACATCAGGCTCCCATATACGGCATTCGTGACATTGGGAGGTGACGATATGAAGATCACAGATCCGCTCGGTACGGAGTCAATCTTGGATAGTTAGCTGAGTCTTGCAGAGATGCGTATTTTTGTGGCTACTTGCATAATGATTGGGACATTTCGGTGCTGGGTCGTCCTGCAGAGAGTATTGGACCGTGTAAGCAGGTCCAATGATCTTGGTGTCCCCATCTTGTTTCAGGGGAGACCACATTACAAGGCCTGGAAGAAAACCGCCGCAGGGGTGATTCAGTTTGCAAAGGGCGTCGCTGATATCGCAACTGCACTATGCATCAGTCAGATATTCTAATCAACAATTTTTCTTGGAGACGTACGTTGTATAAGTCTTGAGAGCCTCAACGATAGGATCCGACGGGACTGTCATGGTGGCGGGCTGAGTCTAGCAGTAAACTCGCATCAACGTGGTAAACGTTGAAAAATGATTCCTTAAAGCAGCTACAGAGCTCATGTTTGGCTATATAATCTGGCACAGCTTTAAGATACCCTTTAATTGTGCTTTTATTGGTTTCGACAATACACCGTGGATTCTTCAATTGCCGATGCCAGCCCGATGCTTTACCCACTGCTCCGAACGAGTCCGGCATTCAAGTCCCCGGACGCAAACCCCGGACTCTTTCCGTATATACTGAACCCGGTAGCCCATTTCACTACGGTATATGATATCCGAGAAATCTGAGTATAAACGCCAAACGTGTCGAGTATATCTCAGGCAAAACAATCATCATTAATCATCATCATTTCGGTATTTTTTTGGGACTAGCAAGACATTCGCCATGGCATCACCCACCATCAACATTAGTCAAAGTTCAGCCGAGGCTCTAGCAAAGGCCATCCTCGTCGCTCATAAGGTACCTGATGACCGAGCATCCACCATCGCATCAGCCCTCATCCTCGCAGATCTACGCGGCGTTGACACCCATGGCATCAATCGTTTACCTGGTTACATTGACCGACTTGAAGCTGGTCTCGTCCACCCGAGACCAGAGCTGAAGTTCTCACAACGAACTCTTGTCATGGCATCACTCGATGCACAAAATACATTTGGTTTCGTCGCAGGCAGCGCAGCTGTCGACAAATGTATCCAAATGGCTGAAATCTACGGCATAGGAATGGTTTCGGTTCGGTCGAGTAACCACTACGGAATGGGAGCCTCGTATGTTTTGCAGGCTGTCCGGGAGGGCTATGCATGCTTTGCCTTCACCAATGCTAGTCGCGCTATGCCCCCCTGGGGTGGCGCTGAGGCACTCCTAGGCACAAGTCCCTTTGCGGTAGGAGTACCGGGTGGTTCTGAGGGTGACTTTGTGCTGGATATGTCACCCTGCGTGGCTGCAAGAGGCAAACTACGGAAGGCTGCTCGTCGGGGTGAGTCAATCCCAGAAGGATTTGCTCTGGACAGCCAGGGTCGACCTACAATGAACCCCGTGGCAGCGCTGGACGGCGGCGTCGTGCTGCCTATTGGTGGGCCCAAAGGTAGCGGGCTAGCAATGATGATGGACATCTTTGCTGGAGTTATGAGCGGTTCAGCATTTGCAGGCGGTGTGAACGACCAATACAAGGAGATGAGCAAGCCTCAGGATGTAGGACATTGGTTCCTAGTTTTCCGGCCTGAGGTTTTTCTTGACGGCGGGATGGACGAGTTGAAGCAGCGCATGGACGTACTCTTCAACACTGTGCGTAGCGTCAAGAAGGCTGAGGGTTTTGAGAGGATCTATGTAAGTGGGGAGATGGAGGCTGAGATGGAGAGGAAGCGGACAAAGGAGGGTATTCCTTTTACAGAGGCGGAAGTTGAGGCTTTGAATACCTTGGCTGAGAAAACTGGGGTGGATGCTAAGCTCGAGAGAAAGATTTAGGTAGTCAAGGCAATCAGATGAATATATTCTCTTCTCAAATGTTACAACAAATGTGATAGATTCATGCTTGAAAGTCCGCGCATTTTGGATCTCATGTGCTCCAGTCGGCAATCCGTCCCCTTACCGATATGTGAATTAAGTGTAATACGTCACAATCTGGGCATTTAAAACCGGGGCTACAAAGAAAAGAATCACATGGGGTCCGAATGGGTCTTCGTTATGCTAGTTTTCCGTATCAAGATGATGATTCAACACTGAGAACTGTTGTTTTTTTATGTATTTTTACACCGTTTTCCCTTTATACAATGGACTCTGTCACGGAATTTATGCTGTACATCTTAAAAAAGGTATTTTTATCAATAACCTCAAAGCCTTGGCAGTTCTCTAGCGAATGACCACTCCGTGGTGATGGTGCCGGAAAGTACCCGGGAAAAAGTCCGATGCCCCTCACGACCAAGGACATGGCGTGCAGATCTCCTCCGCTCGGTTGCAACTCTTGCCAGGGTCATCGGAGCCAGCGAGCATATTTAATAACTCAAATATTCAGGAGTGTAGCTCGACATCACCATCATTATTAACTATACGTGTATTATCTCTCAAACAATGACATATATCTATAACCCTCAAAAAGCCCCGGTATCTCTTATTTTCTTATTCAGTCTATTCGTCTCTCAGATCTTAGCTCTGGTCATCTCAACACCAAACCACAGAACCATGAACTGTTACAATGAGCCCGATAGCCGAATGCCTACGGGCTCATGGGATTCGCACCTTCACGTCATGGACCCCTCTCGTTTTGCTCCTCTGCCCAATGCAGCGTACGAGATCAAGGTCTACACAGGTTGGGATGCCACCATCCAAGAAACCCGGCTTGGCTGCGCACACATGGTCCTCATTCAACCGTCGATCTACGGATACGACAACACCCTGCTCATCGACACTCTGAAAGCATTCGGTCCCGACAGGGCCCTCGGTGTTGTCATGTTTGACGCCGCCAATACTTCAGCTGCTCAACTTGCGGAATGGAACGATCTCGGTGTTCGTGGCGTACGTCTGAACTTTCAGTCGTCGGGCGATACTCCACCAGGTGATGAGCTCAGAGGGATGCTTCAGCAGTACGCAGATGCTATCCGGCCTTATTCTTGGGTCATACAGCTTTACGTCACGATGAAGGCCATACCTAGCATCGAGGCCGTGGTGCCCACTCTGGGAGTCAAGGTTGTGTTCGACCATCTCGGCGACCCGGATCTTCCAAAGACTTCTAGCTACCCACAAAGCCTCGACGTGGACTCGCTAGCGGGCTTTGACGCGCTTCTTCGACTCTTGCGTCGAGGAAACTCCTGGGTGAAATTGTCTGGCGTATATCGCCTGTCTAGTGTTCCTGGGCCGTTGTATACCGACGTTGATCCTATCATTCTTGAGCTTTTCAAGGTGGCGTCATCTCGGCTGGTATATGGGTCGGATTGGCCGCATACCAGATTTGATGGACTTGACATCAAACCATGGACATCGCATCTGCTTGACTTGACTGAGGGAAAAGCAGAGCAGCGGAATAAACTGTTTCGGGATAATGCCCAAGAGCTGTGGTCTGGTAACAATATGACAACCAAGTCGGCGAGACTTTAGGGTATGGTATCTTCAATGTCTGGCGCATTACACGGCAACAGTCCATAATCCAGTATCTAAACATCATCAATGAGGAACAAATAGGGTACTTCATAAATGGGCTTTATTTATCAACTGCTTTGGTATAGGATGTACTCGCCAAACGTAAGAAGATGTGTCGCGTTCCAGTTTTTCTAGCTTGAGTTTTTTGATCTCTACATTAAACATTCAGCTGGTTTGTTTATACTATTTCGCCCCATGCCCGAACATTGACGGCTTACGGAAATGGGGTTAAGAAAACCGCAGGCATACAATCGATAACTAGCTATTCGTAATATAGAAGAGATTTACGGCGAAAGCCGACTTGCTGCTATGACCCATTTCATACGAGCACCGACAGCATTATCCCCAAAGTCAGCATGTTGACTAAGCTAACCCCGCATTGTAACCGCAGTATTTAAGAGCACAATATTCTTACCTCGACGTCAACCGCTGCGATATCGTCGAAACACAACATTAGGTGCTAACACCGAGTTCTTACTCGCAATGAGTCAACGTGGTCCTAACGTCAATAAAAGGACCGGCCGGTCCAGGCGTGGTATGACATGTGCCAACTGTCGAGACAGAAAGGTAATACAGCCAAACCCCAACATTAAGTCAATGGCTAAAGCGAATCGTAGACGCGGTGCGATGGTAGACAACCTGTTTGCAGAACTTGTGAGGTCTATAGTGTCGAGTGCCTGTATGACAAAGTCCCACCTTTATCGGAGATTCTGGCTACGAGGCAGCGACTACAGGAGTCGGAAAAGACTGTGGAAGAACTCCAGAATGCATTGAGAGAGTTGCGCCAGTCAAGTGGCACAGATGGAACCCAGCAGGTTCTTCAGTGCCGTCCGGTGCAAGAATATCACTCGAACCCAGGCTTCTTGGACGGGCTTCAACCACCTGAATTGCCGACGCCGGCCTTCACCGGCACTGTTGATGAGAAGAAATTTACATCTGACATCAGTGTAAACGAAGAAGGAAAGGTATAGCCCAACCAGCAAGTTGCTTCGGCGTCGCTTACCATGGTATCGTTCACAGGTTTGCTATCACGGCCCTACATCCGCTGTTCATGCACCTCCAGAACTCATGGCAAATATAAGCGAGGACTCCTCCGATAGGATAGTAGATTCATCCACTTTTGATGCTCGACCGGCGCTTGTATCAACTGCGTTAGAGCTCAGGGACTGGGAGGAATTTGCCGTAGAAAATGCTGCCATGCAGACTAACATTCCGCAGCATGTTATATCTCGCTTACTGCAGATCTATTGGGCGTGGATATTTCCCACATTCAATTGGGTGTATCGCCCAGCATTCATAAGTGCGCATTCTCCTAAAAACTCTCTGTAGGCATCGATGCTGACCCTGCCGAAGGAGACATGGCAATTGGAGGGCCTTACTACTCTCCCTTCCTCCTTACAGTCATCTGCGCCCACGCAGCGCGTTTTGATCGAGGAAACCTAACGGACATACTGGCCTCGAGAGCTCGCATACTCATGGGCACCGAAATCCACAAGCCCAGTTCTATCCCCACTGCCCAAGCTCTAGTCCAGTTGAGTGCCCGGGACCTCGCCCTCGGATCAATATCCCAAGCCTGGCTATATAGTGGCATGGCCTTCAGGATGGTCAGTGACCTGGGTCTTCACCACAGCGCTGCTAATATCGCTACGCTGGGGCATCTTACACCGGAGGACATGGAGGTGCGGCAGCGTTTGTTTTGGAGCTGCTATTTCTGGGATAAGGCTATCAGCCTGTATCTCGGACGGTCGCCTGTCCTCGCAGAGCTCCCGCTGAAACAAGCACCAGACTTCTGTGAGTAATGACTTCACCGTGTATTTCTCTGCTAATGCATATTGTAGTAGACGACTCTGCTGAAAACGACACCTGGTCGCCTCACTGTGGAGACTCGATAAATCTCAGCATATCACCTGGAGCATACCCTTGTGTGAAATGCCATGTGATATCCAGCTTCAAGAACGTATGTAAACTCTCTGTTATTCTAAATGAGATCATCTGTCGTCTCTACTCACGGCAGTCTAGTCCTAATGAGGATGAGGCTCTGAGGGCTGTTCAAAGACGTCTCAACGAATGGAGAGAGCAATCACCAGCACATCTCAAATGTAGCCCTGAAAGTTTACCCGAAATATGCCCTCCGCCTCATATCCTCTCACAAAAGTAAGTACGCTTACCAGTACTACTATTTTCCTGCTAATCCAAGGCTAGTCTTCTCTATTATACGACCATCATCTTATTACATCGCCCTTTTTCGTCTATCGCAACACACCATGAAATTTGTCGTGCGGCTTCAAACAGCATCGAAAAACTCGTCTTGCTGCTAAAAAAGACATTTGGCTTCACCCGCATAACCTATCTCATGGCTTACTGCATCTACACTGGCGCATCAGTCACCATGAAAGACGTCCGAAACGGAAACCTCGAAGCTCAGGCAAAGATGAAAACATTCATTCGCGCCCTCAGGGGCGGCGTCGCTACATGTCCTGTTATAAAAAGGAGCTTGGAGATCATCACCAAAGGTCTCGCGAACAATGCATCAACGGGTCTGCCGGTTAATAACAACCAGGTGCAGAATGTTGGAGCTCAACCGGACTGTTTGACGACGAATTATTTACAGGCCTTTCCATACCCTGATGTTGATGCTAGTTTGGGTAATAATCTCAACATGGATGGCGTGGAGTGGAATGGCTTTTCGCTTCTTGAGTGCTTTCCGGAGTTTCAGTACGATAATCTAGAACTGGGAGGAGAGTGGTTCCCTGCGTCGTAGCAATAGTGCATCCAAATACGTTTCTCTAAGAATAGCCAAATGTGCAAAAACATGATGTGCTTTTTCTTTTTCTTTTTCTTTTCCTTATTTCTTCTTCGTGTAGTGCCCTGTTCAGTGTGTACTTGGTTCACCGGCTGTAATCATCCCTTAGATTAACATCATTTTGGTTCGAAAGGGTGCATGAATCTTGATGTTCATCCTGGGAATTGCCAATATTAGCCAGGTTAGCTCCAGAATGATATAGACCGCTGATTAATGGACTGACAACTTCTGGGGCCACCATTACGAATGGTTCGGATTTCGGATTGTAGCCAGGAAAGAATCCGGGAAAGAGTCCGGGGACATTATCATTCACTTTAGCGCATGCCTTGATGTAACTTCTCCAGACCCTGGACAGTCCTAATACTGATCTGCGGGGAAGCGCGAGTTCCAAGTGGTACGTACATTGGTTATATGTAGCCCGAAGGCCAGCTGCCCTTGGAACATCCTGTTATAAAGCAACCAGCAGTCAGCCCGGAGAAGCAGCGGCATCAATATTTCTGCACAACTCATGCTAAGCACCTCTTTAACACCAAATAACATATCATCGCTATGGTCAATGAAGTCAAACCTCCGTTTGATGACATGCAGAACTCCCATATTGAGGATTGTGCCGCGGAAGAGTTGATAAGCATCAACGATCAGAATAACACAGATTGGATCACTGCTCAGAAACGATATGTCCGAAAGCTGGATCTCATCATCCTGCCCGCCATCTCGCTCCTCTATTTCTTCGAATACCTCGATCGAGGCAATATTGCTGCAAGTGTTCATCAGCCTAGCATACATGGACCTGGTTGGCTAACTGGAATCGTTCTAGAATGCCAAACTCTACGGATATAGCACCGGCCATCACACTTCGAAAGAAGGCGTTGGTCCCGGCCAAGATAGCCTAACTCCAACTCAGTGGCAGCTGACTGTCATGATATTCTATGTTGGCTTGGTCTTGTTCCAAGTGCCGGGATGTATTGGATACAGAGTGTTTCCGCCATCCAAGGTTTGTCTCGAGCAGCGCCTTTATAATAATGACTTTAACTAAGGCTTATCAGTGGATCGCATTTGGGGTATGCGGCTGGTCCGTGGCTAGTATCCTTCAATGCGTTGCCCTCAACTGGGCTGGGGCACTAACTTGCAGAATCTTCATTGGTGTATTCGAAGGGTTGTTCGGTACTGGTATCATTTACTACCTCTCGTTGTGGTATCACCGAACCGAGATGGGTGTCCGTGTCTTCTGGTTTCTGGGTCCCACTGCAGTGGCTGGGTAAGCCAAGACAGTCAAAATCTGAAGACGAAATAACTAAAATATGTTCGCTAGTGCGTTTGGCGGCTTGATCGCTTTTGGCATCGGCCATATCAACTCGTCCATCCACAACTGGAAGCTTCTCTTCCTCGTCGAAGCCCTTCCTTGCTTCTGCCTGGGCCTTTTCTGCCTCTACTGGCTACCTGACCGACCGACCAAGAACTCGCGCTTTCATGGTCTTGACCAAGAGATCGCCGAGGCTCGCTACAAGGACGAGGCATTCGAAAAGGCGGGAAAGATCCAGAGAAAGCATATCATATGGACGGTCACCGATTGGCGGTTGTATATCCAAGCTGCTATTTATGTTCCCACCGCGGCTATGCTTTCATCGATATCTGGATTCCTGCCTTCCATTATTAGCAGTATGTCGCTCGAGGAGCTCCAAGCGGGAAACACAACCAATATTGAACATAGCTAACGACAATAGGCCTCGGCTATGATACACCCACGCAGGCCAACCTCATGACAGTGCCACCATATGCCACAGCATTTGTCTTCATGATGGCCGCCTCCTACTCTTCTGACAGATTCAAGGACCGAGGAAGACACATAACCATCCTCATGGTTATTGCAACGATCGCGTACGCACTACTAGCTACATTAGGTGAAGATCACAAGAAAGGCAAATACGCGTGTGTTTGCATCGCCGTAGCATGCGTATATGCAACATATCCTCCCACCCACGCCTGGGCAGTTAACAACTTTGGAAACGAGACCAAACGTGCCATAGGCATGGGCTTGTACACAGCTATAGGCAATCTCGGAAGTATAGCCGGCTCATTCTTCTACCCGTCTTCAGATGGTCCGCAGTATCGCAAGGGTCATCTAGTTTGCATGTCACTGGCGATTGCGACGGCTGCTTTGTCTCTGGCCAACCATTTTATCCTTCGATCTATCAACAACTATCGCGACAAGAAGTACGGGAAGCCCACTGCTGGAGTGGCGATTGATGTCTCGGAGTTGGCCGACCGGAGTCCTCACTTTAGATTTATCACATGAATTATCGGTGTAACATACCGTATTGGTAGGAGGATGATGACCTCATGGAGAAAGGCGACTAGATTGAGAGATTGTTTGGGATAGTTAGTTTTGCCTTACCCTTTATCCTTTCTTGTCCGATACAAGACCCGAGGTTGGTTTAGAACAATTAGCATCTTTAGGGTTAACCTATCATATTATCTTCGGGGTCCCATATCTAGTTCTCTCTTACTTTAAACATCCCGTCACGCAACGATGGCTATGGCTTAAGCCCGGTCTTGAATGGAGATAGTGGGGATCAAATCCGTTATTAAACATGTAACGTGCCTAATATATTTGTATAAATGCGGCGTGTTAAGTCGTATTGGGTATTCGTCGATGGAACATTACAGGAGTTTTATTGATTTATGTTGGAAACATGCAAGCTCCAGAGTTTATTAGCAACATTTGCAGTTCGTGTAAGACGCACGCACTTCCTTCTAGTATCTAGCCCAATACTAATTCATGAATTATCTCATGCGGCCGGTCACGTGGGCAGTTTTATTGTTAAGTCACTACTCGAGACTGGAAAGCATAGAACTACTGCTACTACTCGTAGTATCAGTACCTCCGTGTTCCCTGAGAATATTCGAGTTCAGAGGAGTGATTATGAATCTGTAGATAACCGACCTGGAAGCCTAACTCATCTATATTCCATACATCCTCGAAATCCACGCCTTCGCGGCTTTATTCATGCCACTGTTGGAACCACTCTTCGACATTTGCCCGGTCTTCTATAGCCTTTCTTTGTGCATCACAGGTCACAGTCCTTCTTCGGTGGAAGATCTATAAATTTTTCCGTAGGAAGCGGCGTGCCCAGAGCCTAGATGCGTTGGAGGACGACCAGTGGCTTCAAGTATCGATTTAGCATACTGACGAAGTGTGCGTTGCTACATATGGTGTGATTATATTCTAGCATGCCCGCTGTGCTGTACAGTCTAATGATTCATAGCAATGGCTGAATGATTTACACCCATAGTTATATAGGAAGTCTTTATTAATATATATCCCTTTTAGCATAAACATTTCAAGATGCGTTTCAGAATGTATAGCAATCACCACCAATACTCACGGTATCACACCAGCCTGCTTGTCTGTCCTCTCCATCTTCTCCTTCCCATCCATCAGCTGCTGCTTCGTCCTCACTATCATCTTCGTCTTCATATTCCACCTTATCTGTCAGAGCTGCCGCAATCTCCTGATCGTCCTGGTCTGCGCCAAGGAACTTAGCCATCTGCTTCCAGTGATTTTTGGACTTCAGGACCGCTGTGTCGGCAGTCTTGGCGGCGAAGAAGTCAAACGTGACTTGGCGGAGCTGGAGGGCAAAGACGCGCTCGTCGGGCAGCCCATAGCCGAGGCGAAAGCCTTGGGCAAACGTGCCACTTGCACCGCCGCCGACGCCCGATTGCGGATCTCCACCGCAGGCAGATGCCGTGGTCCTTGTGGACTCAGCATACGCAACGGTCGCATCGACGGCGGTGCGGCAGCCGACCACAATGTAGATGGGGCGGCCGCGCTTAAGGGCGGTTTCCATCCACTTGCGGCCCTCTGGCGCAGCGCATACGTCGGCGAACCAGGCGTCCGAGTTGTCGACGTGGTAGTCCTTGAGCTGGCGAGTCGCGAACTGGGACTGGCCCTGGGACTTGTGCCCGAATGAGGCCGTCGCAAAGTTTGTCAGCAGCCCTCGCAGCGTGCCCTCGGCGAGGGAGCCAAGTACTTCCTCGATGTTGACCACCTCGTCACTGCTGACGGTTGGCTTCTTACCACCGCCGGCAGTCACGGTCGATAAGTCAAAGTAGTCTTGATGCGGTGCCGACGGGTTGGTGATGAGGCTACCAAAGCGGATCTGTTCCAGCCGCGGAGGTACATCAACATTTTTAATAACCCGGAAGTGGCGGACCATAGTAGCTTTAGAGGAGGGCCAAGACAGGGGAGCTGAGGCTACAGTTGATCATCCAGACAATGCCTGACGAACAGTCTTGATACAGAATCTTGGCCGCAAAGTTATATGTCGCCGAAGGTAAACCCCCTTGATGGAGTAGCTGTTGGAGAGCCTGGACTGTCGATCTCCCGTCTATTGTTCAAAGGTTACCCGGCTGAATATGTAAGGGTTTACACACCCTCAAGCCCCTTAATACCTCTGCCCTTTGCGTATTAATAGCGCCTTAGCTTACGTTTCGTGGCTTGTTCTATGGCGGCCTAGACCTTCATCCCAACTCAGCATAAGACGCCATGCATATCAGCTCTCGCAACTTCTTTTTTCGATGCAGCGCAGTGGTCCAGTCCTGCTATCCATTGAAGTGCGGGGTTGGATTATAGTGCGCTAGGATTGACTCGCCTCGACATTCCAAAGCTCTCTAAATGATAATAGTTTCTTCCCTCTTGCATACAGGCGCCCTAGCTTGTGCGCCGGGGCTTATTTCATTCTGGTCTAGATCTTCATTTTTAACTCTGTGTAAGATGTTTCCACGCCAGCTCTCGTAGCTCTCATCCTACCGGTAGTGCCTAGTAAGTTCCCTCAACCATTCAAGAGCGGGGGTCAGATAACAATGGGCTAGTATCAACTCGCGGTTGACATTCAAAGCTTTTTAAACGATCCCAATTTCTTCCTTCGCCTGTGAGACGCTGCCAGTCCACCCCTGATGCTCTCTTGGGCGGAATCAATGCACCGCAGGCTCCCTTTACTGAAGCATTTTGCACTCTAGTACAGTCGTATAATCCGTTCCTAAATGATCTCTGAAGCGAGAGTAGTCGCAGAAAGAAGTTCAACTCTCAACAATGGCACAGGCCGAGATGAAGGAGATTTTCAGGATCGGATACCTGGAGGGTCTTCTCGAAGAAGGAACGGTCCCGCTCCCGGCAGAGTCAAAGCAAGCGGCTTTGAGGTGCGAGCTGTGCAGCCTCCTCATCAGACAGTTCCAGAGAACGGGAGATTACAACTACCTTGAACAAACCATTGAGAATGGCAAGAAAGCAATAGACCTGATACCATCAAGCAAGCCCGAATCAAGCATGGTGAAGGTGAGCATGCTGAAGTGGCTCACTATTGATTACCAGCGCACCAAGAAGCCTGCGCAGCTTGACCAGATTATCACCCTGGCCTCTGCTCTGCTGGGACTGATCCGCGAGCCTGTCAGCGTTGTGGCCAAATTCTACGATACGCTGATTGAGGCTCTGGATGACCGTTACACACAGAACGGCAATAGCGATGATTTAAACAAAGCCATCACCGCGGCCGAGCGTCTTTTAGCACTCAGATCCCAAGACAAATCCTTACTGGGAGGCAGATTCCATAACTGCAGCCTCTTGTATAGCAAAAGATATAATCAGTTGCATCAGCCCGAGGATTTGGATGCAGCTATAGGCAAAGCAGAGCGTGCCATCAAGGTCACAGCAAGAACAGACCCAAAGACTCCGCTTCTCTTGATGAGACTGGCTACGAACATCATATCCAGATTTGAAAGGACTAAGAGGCCTGAAGACTTGGATACTGCTACCCAGATCTCGTACCAAGCGATGGACTTGGTATCAGCGAGCGAGGGACCGAACACAGTTGAAATGTTGAATAATTTCGCCAATTTATTCGACACGATATACGAAAGCAACAACAAAGAGGAGCACCTACAAACCTCAGCAAAATGTGCGAGGGAGGCAGTAAAGATCGCACGAATAGTCAACGCGCACGTACCAACATGTTTAACTACCCTGGCATTAGTACTCTACAAGTCATATTCGAGGTCAAGTCAAGTCGAACACTTGGATGAAGCCTACAGCAGCATACAAGAAGCCATTAAACTCACCGACAAAGGTGATCTCTCTATTTCAACGAGATTGAACAACTTGGGACAGATTCTCGAGCGACGGTATCTCCGGATGGGCAGAAAGGAAGATCTCGAGGAAGCAATTGCAAGCACCAAGAGAGCAATTAAACTGATATCTGAGGACCGCCCGGAATATGCCCAGTACTTGAGCAATCTGAGTTTACTGTTTCTAAGTCAATACAATATCTCGGGCCGAAAGTGCGATATCTATGAAGCAGTAACTATGGCCAGGAAAGCCACGAACGCTACAGCAGAATGGGATCCACAACTGGCCATAAGGTATGACCGACTGGGGCGGGTACTGCTAGAGCTTCATGAACAGACGGAAGATGACGCGAGTCTGGACGAGGCGATTGGGGTTCAACGGCAGTCCTTGAAGATGCTGCCCCTGATGCACTGCGAAAGGCCTGTCGTCCTTCAGAATACGTCTAGGACCGTTCACCGTCAATACTGGCTCACGGGAAAGCCTGAATATCTTCAGGAGGCTATCAAGCTTGCGGAGGAGAGCGTAGCAACCAGCTCTGAGCAGGACAGCGGCTATGCAGGAAGGTTAAACAACCTGACTTCGATCCTGGCTTCTAATTTCGACTACGAAATGAGTCCCGAACTCCTGGAAAAAGCGATTGTTACCCTTCAGAAGTCAGTAGATGGCACAACCGAGCAAGACGTGCACCACCTAAAGCGTTTGGGGAACCTAGCGACGATGTATTTCTCCAAATACGATCGAACTGGGGTTTTCGCAGATTTGGAACAGTCAATCAAAATTACCGAACGTGTTCTACGTCTCATCGCCGCAGATCACCCGGACGTTGCAAGGCATCTTGATGATCTAAGTGTACGATTGTTCTGTCGCTATGAGCAAACAGAGGCGACTGAAGATCTGCGAGAATCCATTGCGCAAGGAACAAAAGGTCTGTCACAGCCTCAGAGTAATGCCAATCTTCGAAAGTCTCTGAATAATATGAGTAACATACTTGCATCTGCTTACCTTCACAATAAGAATCTCGCATCCCTAACGATGGCGGCTTCTTATGCACGCAAGGCCTTGCAAATCGAAACTAAGGGCCACTTGCATAAAGCAGAATGCTTTAGTCTTCTTGGGTCCCGATTAGGTGCACTTTATGACGCAACAGGAAAGCCACATTACCTCGTGGAAGCGATCCAGGCGGCAGAAGCAGCTTTGAAGGCGCTTCCCACAAATCACATTGGGAGGGCGCATGTATGTGCAAATCTTTCTCGCATGATGGCGCTCAAGTACGAGTCGGAGATGACATCGGCCGGAATCGAAGATTACCTTGAGCAGTCAATCAAAATGGCTCAGCAAGCTGTTGAAGCAGATCCGGGAGGCCCTTCCAAGTCCGAAAGCTTGGTACGACTTGGGAGCTCGTACATGTTGTCAATGGACCCGGAGTATCAGCAGCGCGGGTTAGAGGCTTGGATACAAGCCTGGGACAATGAGAACCAACGGCCCATGAACAGAATCAAATTGGCTATTCGGCTCATTGGCATTCTGAAGGACAAGGATCAGAAGAAGGGTGCAGCAATTGCAAAACAGGCTATCAAGCTCTTCGCCCTACTAAATACCAGAGCATTGAATATTATCGACCAAGAGCACATTTCAAACGAGTCGACGGGTCTGGTAACCGACGCCTGTTCTCTGCTTCTGGAGACAGAAGGACCAGAAGAAGCACTGCGCATTCTCGAACTTGGGCGAGCCAGGATCTTCAGCCTCTTAATCGACTCTAGGAGTGACTCTTCCCAAGTCAAAGCTACAGACAAAGACCTGGGGGCTGAATACGATCGACTTCAGGCTGAGGTCAACGCGTCTTACCACAAAAGGGACAATTTAAGTGGAATACCTCATCATCAATTTAAGCGACGTGTGCAAGCAGCGCAAGAGCTCGAAGCGTGCATCAAGAAGATCCAGCGAGTACCGGGGCTGGAAGGGTTTCTCAAGGAACCTGAAATAAGCGAGCTGAAAGCGTCCGCTGCCGAAGGGCCCATTGTAATTGTCAATATTACGACCATCCGGAGTGATGCCATCGTCATCCCAAATGTTGACAAGATTTTCAACCTTGAGTTGGACCTGAGTTGGTTAGACACCAAGCGGTGGACAAAGCAGGATCTGACTGAGTATCAGAATCTACAAAAATGGGGAACCCAGAATCGAAAGTTTTCGGCTCTCCTGGCCTGGCTCTGGAAGGGCTGCGTCAGACCCGTGCTCGATGCCTTGGGGTTTGAACCGGGGCCGACGTCCAATCTTCCACGGATTTGGTGGGTTGGAACAGGCATTGCTAGCCTTCTGCCGTTCCACGCAGCTGGTTCAAAGGCTGAGCACGTATACCAGCGCGCCATTTCGTCTTACATCCCTACCATCAAGGCCCTGATGTATGCTCGTAGCAGGCCAATAGCGAGTGGCAACCGGCTCCTACTAGTCACCATGCCCAAGACTCCCGACAAGACGGATCTGAACGTTGACGATCCCAAAACATTGGCAGGAAGCGCTTTTCAAGTCAAGCACCTCCTACAACCCGATTCCCAGACGGTCCTCGACAACTTTGAGGATTCCAACGTGGTGCACTTCGTTTGTCACGGTGAATCCATCCCGGAAAAGCCGTCCAGCAGTTCGCTTTTCCTGCTGAAGGGGACAAAGCTTGACCACCTGACCCTGGAGGACGTCTCGCGAGCGCACCTGAAAGATGCTAAGTTGGCGTACTTGGGGGCATGCTCCACCGCGCAAAGCAATGAGATCCTGGCCGACGAAGTGCTGCACCTGGCCAGCGGGTTTCAGGTTGCCGGTTTCTCGCAGGTCATTGGATCCATGTGGGTTGCGGATCACGGCTTCTCGCTGGCCGCCACCAGAGCCTTCTATGCACATCTGCAGTTGGATTTCAGCCCACGGAACGTCGCGACCGCGTTGCAAAGGTCGATCCTTGAAGTTCAGCCACAGTTCGCAGGCCAGCCGCTGGCCTGGGCGGCGTTCATCCACATGGGGGCGTGATGTATTGTGGTAGCGGACTGTAGTTGGACTTTTCCGCTATTTCGCCTCAGGCCGTAGAGGAAGCGCAAGTCGACCTATGTGAATCAGTGAGGTTGGGTCTTTGGCTCTGAAGTTAGTCAGGAGGAGGTTTTCGTTGTTATGGTGCAGGTAACGGAAAGCTTGAAAAGCCGACTGTTGAGATCCCCAAGATTGTAGTATATGGGCAGAATGCCATAAATCGAAGTAGTGGAACAAAGTGGTCAAACTTCTTGCACTTCTTAGATAACCGGGAGTACGCTTCGTATCCTGTCGTCACTGTAAAGCTAGAGTTGCGTCCATCTACGCTGTGATATGCAATTATATTACATTCATACTCGAATACGAAGCCTCTTGCTATGTGAATGTTTCAAATGGACTTTCCAAAGCTCTTCCCATAACATACTGATCGGCTTTTGAGCCCTCGGCGTCCTGAGAGGCGAAAATCGACAAGATTTGATGGGGCCTGAGATCCCTCATCTCCCCGCCAGAAGGATGCCTAATACTGACTGACTGAGGGTCGCGCAATCCCCGTCTCAATCTATCCAGCGCATCTCGCCACGTGCCTTGATGTATATAAACTAAAAATAGTGAAAGCTCTGCTCCCGGTCCAAGAGCTTCGGCCATGATGCCCAATTCTACATCAGTCACGTAGGTCTCAGTGAGATTAATCGAGCACAAATCGTAATTGAGGGGCCAAGTGAATGCAATACCAACCGAAGTTTGAAGATCGAGCAAGGATCCGATTCCCAGGCTGTGCCAAAATTCCCCGAGATTTACATCGGCGTGATCAATGGATCCGGCATTGAGGAAGGCGCCTATGTATCGGTTTATAACACTCATCTCATCTGTTGTCCTGACTGCGTAGTTCAAGTCGCCCTCTTCATTAGTAGTCCACGGACCACATCCACTCCGACACCGCGGTGAGAAGGCAAACTGGATAAGGTCCATGCGTTTGATTGCTGCTGATAACTGATTCAAAATATCATCGCTTAGTTGTAATGCCGTGTAGTCAGGTGCTGCTGATACATGGATAGAGAGTTGATCCACGATGAGGGAGTCACTCGTACCCAGTGCCACTGGAATATCGACAAGTAAGCGGATCGGAACGCCAGGCCAGATGCATTCGGTGGGTTCTACCCAGCGTGCTTCCTCCCATAACATGGGGCGAGAGAATATTTGGACCAAGATGTCGGCTTGGGCTGATACGTCTCGCTCGTCCGCCGAATCGAACTCACGCCCCAGATCATAATTATTTTCGAGAACGCCATCGTGAAGTGTGATATGCTGGAGGTTTGGTAGTTTCGACATGATTCCAGCCACCTTTTGTGCAAACGCACCGTTGTAATGACACGCTGTTTGAGTGTTGTATTTCTCTTTGTAGATATTATACGCCTGACGAGAGATGTCTCTGGACCAAATTCGCCTTTCGCAGTCGTAATCATGGGGCTGGATGACTTCACCATGATGTATTTCCAGATATTGTTGTATCATATGTTCATATCTCATTCGTCCGTCCGTCACGGCAAGTCCAGCCCAGACTTGAGCTCGTTGCTGCCACTCTGAGCGAATCGCCGCGACAAAGTTATCAAGACTTGCCGCAATCCACGGATGGTAGAAGTGGAGTCGCACGTTAACTTCACGAACGCCTGCGGCAATTTTGGGATTGCTAAGGACTTGGCCAAACAGCAAAATACTTCCAGGGCGGCTGAAGTCTATGCTGGCAGTGTGACGGATTACTTGGTCGCTGCATAACGAACAGAACCTGCGACATGTCAATCTGAGTTTGGAGATTGTCTTGTCTTCTGGCTTCGCACTGTCCAGTCTCAAGATGGCCAGCAGGATTTCGTTGGGTAAACTGAGGAGTCCGGGGGTGCTTCCAGACATAGTCATGAATTTCAGACTTGACGTAGATTGTTGTGATCGCGGATGTATCCTTTCATCTCGCTGGTCAGAGGTTTGCCAGTTTCGAAATCAAGATTAGGGCGCTTCGCACGTGACCATAACACTGTTTAGCGACTAATGCGGTTAATACCATCAAGGGACCTAGTCAATATCGCCCTCAAGCTAAAGACGGTATGTCATTAGTTACCTGAATGAGGACATCGATTATGGCACACGCTTCAGCAGATGGAGTCAGCCTCTAATAAAGCAGTTAGAGGTGGTATTGGGATTAATTAAGGCGATTGGGCCTAGGCAAATGACATACACGGATCACAGGTTGAGAGTGATGCCGCAGTTGAGGGAATCGGACCACCAGATCATCAATCAGGAAGGCGTGCTCGGAAACAAACAGACTCCAGACGATATTTTGGAAGATTCAAGTAGCGATTACTGAGACGATAGATGAGATGAGTGACCCAGAAGCCAGGCTAGCAGGGGACTATTCTATAGATACCCCGATACATGCCTAAATAAACGACTGATCCGAAGGGACGAACGAGGTCAATGACTTCACTGCCAAGAAGTACTCTCTTTCACTGTTTCTACTTTCTATTCTCAATTTTCATTAATGCAGTACTCCCAGCTTAGCCTGACAATGCAGGTGAGGTTATCTTTTGAAATGTATAAGGACAATAAAAAGCTGACATCCGTTATATAACATAGAGAAAAGTAAAGAAATAACACATCTGAAAACGGAACGCTATGGAGATCGCTTCAACTCATATCATGGAGGAATTTCGTGCTTTAGAAGGTGCTTAGGTACTGTGGAGGCCTTCTAAGTGCAGCAGTCACGCCGGCATATACTGATTCTAGAGCAGCCCACTTCATTTCTACAGACATAAAACACTCAACAGGAAACAACGGGATAAGATGCCGTAAGATTAGGGACAAAGGTAATTATAACACCTCTGAAGCTATATAACATATTCAACTCGCTGCAGTCGCGTCTTAATAGGCCGTTCAGCTATGGTGAATATAAAGTCATAATGAAAGATATGCGTATGTAATAGTATTGCTAGCAAACTGTAACTTTCCTAAGATAACGAGATTTATATGTTTGACAATGCAATTTGTTCAATTCGGAGGGCATCGCTACTTGAGACATCGTGAGCCTCACTCACTATCTCCCTCATTATCGAGTGAACTCCTCAGTATAGACCACATTCATTAGCACTTTTATAGACTCTACCTCACCAGCTATTTATAATACTTCTTTACCTCAAAAAGCCTCACCCGCCCTAAAGCCTATTGAGAGACGTGATACTTCGCACCGCTCAGCATCACGCCCTATGCAATCTGCCAATATGAACATAGCACGGACTAGTTTATCCCTTAGGAACCACAACCGTCATACTAAGTATAAGGAAAAGTACGTAAACGCAGGTGGTCCCACGTGAGGTAATTTTGTGATTGATTGATAGCAGGTGCAGATACAAGGATGGCCCCAATTAATTCACAAGGCAGACTTGAAAACTTGGATTTGGACTTACTATGTAGAGAGTCAGCTCAGCCCTGTCGTGTTCATTGGTGGGGATAATCCGGCGATGCCAACCGGCCCGTAGCGCTTACTGTAAGAATCCTGCGAGGATCGCCCAAATTCATCACTTAATTGGTTCGTTCTCTGAGCTTTAGTACCTGAAGGATCTCGCAGCCGCAGCTTCAACCTCTGATGATGATAATTTCGGTATAGCTGACGTCATTCAATGTTCAACAACTGCTCGACAGGAACTTCGCAGCTGCCCATCATCCCATCTTTAGTAACAGTCTTCTCTAGTCTGAGTCAGATTCAGGCCGCAGTGATCAATTCTAGGATCCCGATCTCGATCCCTTCCTTGTTTGTTCTACAATATGCCTCTGCTGCATGGCCATTTTTCCGGACAACGGGGAATTGGAACTCACCGATAGTTCTCAACATATTGGAATTCGCAGGTATAAATATGGCCTGATCACCATCTACGAGAAAACAATCAAACCACTGAAAACATCAGTTCCTGAACCAGCATGCAATACTTCACCACTCTTGCTACCGCCTTGGTCATCCTTTCTCCGTTGGCTGCCGCTGACTGGGGCTGGCCTGAGAAGCCCATTAAGCTTAGGTCATGCGCGGCGACCTGCAACTCACTTGCACCAACGTTTTCAAAAGACAAGGTCACGGACTACTGCAATGAGTTAGTCAAGGATGGGTAAGTAAAGGCTCAATTACCGGTGAAGAGTCAAAACATGTACTGAACTATCTGTAGCTGCCACGGCGGTGTTGTTAGCCTTAACCCCGGTTCCGTTACCTTTGCAGCAAACAAGGATATTGACTGTAAAGATACTGGTCCTAGAGACTTGGAGCAATGTCAAGAGGCTTTCGAAACTGCCATCTTGAATACTGCAACTTGGGTCGGACCAGGTGGCACTGCAGCTAGCCAGATGTATGTTTACAACCATAATGGAGATAAAGCTGGAGCGATTGGCATTACGGGCGGCTGCATGCCGATCGACCCTCTTAATCTCGGAGCATGTTAAGACTAGAAACCGCTGGGTGTAACTAGCCTAACCGCTGAGGATTATTGCACAACAGTAGTGGAAACACCGAAGCCTGTACACCGAGATGGGAGAGACTTAGCCTGTGGTTACAAGGCCCTAGTAGTCAATAACAAAATAAATTGTAGTACAGACCATCTCCGACAAGATACTGACACTGGATCATCTGATAAAGAAGTCTTCGAGCCCAACCATCAATTCTTCCATACTTCTCACGAGGAACGGGCAGTGCCCTCACTGGAGCAGTATGTTACGCAAGAATGGATCGCGTCCTCCAGCTGCTCGAGGCAGCCACAAAGTTGGAGCGAAAGGTTCTATTTGGCGCGCTGGTAAAGTAATTGCAATACCAGTGTGCATCAGACGATACTCTATATTGTATTATATGTAGATTTGTACCTAGATGCTATAGGCTTACTAAGGAACATCCCCATTAGCTTACAGAGGTCTGGGTAAAAGAGTGTAAGGAAGCTCTAGGTATTGAGAGCAGGAAGTTGCTGAAGCATAAAAAGTGGTAAGATTAATGACGTTCAGAGATGCGACAATGCCATGACTCGGAATAATGGGTCTCTTACAGCTTATATCAAGACAGTTTAAATACAAACACTCGGCAGTATGCCGCATTTGAGCTATCATTATAAATATTGTCGTCTCTGGAACTATAAACATATGCAACGTAGCGCCATCTCACTCTTAACATCTCGTCATGGTGTTTCTAAGTGCTTCCCTGGTGGTGATAACTTCCGCCGCTAGGAGGATAAGTGTTCTTCGTCTGTGGGACACTATTACCACGTCGCACACTGTTGCTCTTGAAGTATCTGTGATCTTTCCAAGCAATCACAGCTGCCCAAAAATTGACGAAACTCTTTTATGTTAGTAACTTTCTTTGTAATGGGATCTGGAAGTCGACTTACGCAACCAACAAAGCCATCAATCCGACCAAAACACCAATTGCACAATTCGCGCCTACGCACACCCTGGTGACCATTGAAAATGCCAAACCCATTACTACCATCCAGAATATCACCTCTATCGTGTTCAGGATGGCATTGGCTTTGAGACTTCCGAATTTCTTGAGCCTATCCACTTTCTGGGTTAAATACTCATAGGCGAGGAAGACGTAGGACTTGATGCTCTGTGTATTTTTGAGTAAGAATCTTAAGATCTAGGATTATGTCTAATACTAGAGTTGAACCCGTGGTTCGGTGGACTTACCATCGTGATAGCCATGATGTCGGATCTGTTCATTGGAATATTTGTCGGCTTTGTGGCGACCTTCGCTATGCCCAAGATGAATACCAGAGTAGTCAAGCTGACTTGAGCAATGAAAACCTTGCTCTTCCAATTATGCTCGAAGAATCGGCTGTCGAAGAAGTCTTCCAACGCCATTGTGTCGGGTAGAAGCTGGCAGGTTTATAGGCCGGTACTTAAACGAAGAATGCGCGAATGCCTGACAAAAATAGAGCTTCTGAACGGTAGGTATTGAAATGAGGGCATTACTTAGAGTTAAATAGAGTTTTCTAGATTTCGAGCAGCGATATTGGGGATTAAATAGTATGCACATCAAAGTCTGACAGTTGAACTCTATACGCGTATATCATCTGAGCGCTCCACGCCGGCTTGCGCATTATCGCCACAGGGGGGTGAAGGCGCATCTTTCTTTTTAAAGTTTAAGCTTAAGCTTCCAGAGCCAAATAGGGTATAGCAGACTAATGTAGATGGTTGAGTTTCTTCGAACTGGCTCAGAAGCTGTTTTGGTTTATGGGGAAGTTAGATTGGTCATGCACAAGCAATGGCTCGGTCCTAATAGTTAGAGGCCAAGAAGCACTGCAGTATGAGCGACGACGCCGTTACCATGTTTCAATCTTTTATGGCTTGTTACATTGGCATGAACAAAATTAGAAGCGAGCTAAGCCAAGTTTTCAATACGCGTATAGGGAAGTACGTATATTTCATCCTTATTTTTAGCCGCACGTGTTCCGGCATCATCGCAAATATCAGTCTAATTTTATCCAAAATATTGTCGCTCGGTATGCTCACACATTGGTAACTTCTTCTTGTTTATACATAATCGGCTGTTGCTGATATGTAGCGCATTTCCCGCCATTTGCCAATTCTTTTCTTGCCTGTGATGAACTAGCGCCCGTTTGGCGTGTATCGTAAACCCTTCTGGCCCGAGTTGAGGCTCCAAATACGCGTATAATCCTTTTCGGGAACGCCGTACACTGCCTCTTCGGTTTCGCAACAGTCTTTGAAGCTCGACTATGGACTGAGCCCAGCAGAAATGTATATAAAATACAGGCCGCTATCATGCAAACCCCGAAACCTTGACTCATATTTCTTGCTGACAATTTCCTCGCCGTACGATACACAACATGTCCCCCTCAAACAATGATCAACTCAATCGCCAAGCAAAGGACTTTGAAATGGCCGCAAATGGCGAGAACACCGTTCAAACACAAGATGGTCAACCACAGTCCCAGACATTTGCGGAATTAGAAGCAACCACAACCGCTCGAGGTAAGGAACCAAGTTCAAGCATTTTATTAGGCACGACTGACTTCGCAACAGACGATGGTCGTATTGACATTGACCTCAATTCAAGGATAGTTCGACGTCTCTCAAAACTAATTCCCACAGAGAAGAACCCGCCCTCATATGAGGAGCGCCCAAGCAGCCCGCCAGAATACTCCGAGACAAGCGAAACAAGCATCCGCCTTAATATCGTGATTCAGGTTGTCGGCAGTCGAGGAGATGTTCAGCCATTCGTTGCCCTCGGAACAGAGTTACAGCGCCACGGTCATCGAGTGCGACTTGCAACACACGGCCAATTCGACAAGTTCGTGCGCGAGTCTGGTCTTGAATTTTTCTCCATTGGTGGTGATCCTGCAGAGTGAGTATAATCTCACAATTGTGACGCTAGGGCTTTGCTAACACTAGACACAAAGATTGATGGCATATATGGTCAAGAACCCTGGTCTATTTCCCAGTATGAAGACGCTACGCGGAGGCGAGATTCAACGAAAGCGCAAGATGGTGGACGAGATGCTGCACAAGTGCTGGAAGTCCTGTGTCGAACCGGACGAGTTAACCGGCCAGCCTTTCGTAGCAGACGCAATTATTGCGAACCCGCCCAGCTTTGCCCATATTCATTGCGCGCAAGCACTCGGTGTGCCCCTGCATCTCATGTTCACAATGCCTTGGACTAGCACTCGCGAGTTTTGTCACCCACTTGCGAATCTCAAGTCTAACGGCAGTGACATGTCGGCGAGCGCGGCGAACTATGTGTCTTATTCGTTAGTGGAGTGGATGACATGGCAAGGGCAAGTTGTCTGCGAATTGAAGTTATAAATGGTGTGCTAACAAGCGATAGACTTGGGGATATCATCAACACGTGGCGAAATACCATAGACCTGGAACCGATACCTTTTAGTGAAGGGCCGTGTTTGACTGAAACACTGGGAGTACCAGTTACATATTGCTGGTCGCCGGCTTTGGTACCTAAACCCGCAGATTGGCCTGAGAATATCGGTACTGCTTAACCCCCCATAATGCTCATTTACCTCATAACTAACGATGTCTATAGATGTCTGTGGTTTCTTCTTTCGCGAAGCACCATCTTATAAACCCGAAGAGGCACTCCGCCAATTTCTTTCCAGCGGTCCACCTCCGGTATACATAGGCTTCGGCAGCATTGTGATCGACGATCCCGAGAAGTTGACTGCGACTATCATGGAAGCTGTACACGCTGCTGGCACTAGAGCCATTGTTTCACGGGGCTGGAGTAAACTTGGAGGGGACTCTCTTGGAGATGACCAGGTCTTATTTCTCGGCGATTGCCCTCATGAGTGGTTATTTCAACATGTCACTGCAGTTGTACATCATGGAGGAGCTGGCACAACTGCTTGCGGGTTGCTGAACGCAAAGCCTACGGCCATTGTTCCGTTCTTTGGGGAGTAGGTACTTCTAAGACCAACGAAAGCTTCAGAATCTAACTGTTATGCGCAGTCAACCATTTTGGGGAAATATGGTCCACGCTGGTGGTGCCGGCCCAGCTCCCACCGCATTCAAGAGCCTGAATAGCCAGAACCTTGCCAATGCCATAAGATTCTGCCTGACGCCCGAGGCATCAGCTGCTGCTCGACAGATTGCGAACAAAATGTCAAGTGAAGCAGGAGTCAGGCGCGCAGTGGCTTCTTTTCATGCCAACTTGCCTCTGGACAAGATACGATGTGATGCCCTACCTAACCAGGCCGCTGTCTGGGCGTATGAGCGTAAAGGCAAACAGACTAAACTATCCAAGGTGGCGACAGAGATGTTGGTAGAGGCTGGAAAGATATCCTGGAAGGAACTGAAGCCGTGAGTGCGATTAGGCCCATTGTACGAAACTTGCTGACCCTATGTCAGGTATCAATCGCAGCCTGTTCATATAGAGAACCGAAGGTGGGACCCTGTGACAGCAACAATCTCGACTCTAACCTCAACAAGCCTGGGTATGGTGAAATCAGCTTCTGACATTGTCGTCAAGCCCATTCAAGCATTCCGCCCAGTCATCCCAGACGGCGGTGGGGCCTCCAGCAGTCGAAATATTGAGAGTCCATCTGGTACCAGTTCCAAGCGGGAATCTGAGGAAGATATCTTTGGGCGACCAGCGGGATTACAACTTCCGCCTCAAACACAGATCATTAACCCCAGCAAGCCTCAAAACAACGCTCTCGTTGCAATGAAAGGCTCTGCATCCGGCGTTGGTGGGTTTTTAGGGCGCTATTCCAAGGGTGTCCTCCTTGACCTCCCATATGCCGTAACAGAAGGCATGCGCAATGCACCAAAACTCTACGGAGGCGAAGTCTACGACCCAGGTGCAGTGAGAGATTGGAAATCCGGTGGTATCGCGGCAGGAAAGAACTTTGCGCATGGCATCGTTGAAGGCATCGGGGGTATAGTGATGGAGCCCGTGCGCGGGGCTAAGACTGAGGGTGCTGCTGGCGCCGCTAAAGGTGTTGGCATCGGGCTCTTGAATTTTGGTGCTAAGGTGTCTTCAGGTGCTGTAGGTTTAGTGGCTTTGCCGGGACAGGGGATATATCAGAGTGCCAGGGCGCTGGTGAAGAGAAAGACAGGGAAGGCTATCATGGAGGCAAGAAGGGCTGAGGGACAGTATACTGTTGAGCGTACTGAGACTGCCGACATTCAGAGGTGTCGGGCAATGGTTATGGAGAGCTTTGAGAGAAGACAGAGGGCTTAAAGAATATATGGAAACAGAGATCTAGAAACTCAAGAGATAATGCTAAAGAATTAGAAAAACTAATAGTAGAGAGAGAGATAGCATAGAATCTAGATACAAAATCAAGAAATCCAGCGAAAATCAGGAAAGATAGGAGAAGAGGGAGTTAAATAGAGAAAGGTAGGAAAGGTAGGAGAAAACAGGAAAGTAAGGGGAAGAAAGGGTAATATAAGAATAACCTTCTTGGGGAGAGTTCTTCCAGGTAGATCTCAGGCTATAGTAGCCGCAGAGGTCGCCCTAATCTTCATAAGAACTAGTCCGATCGTAGAATCAAGCTGTGAGGCTGCAAAGGGACCTAAGAGGTCTTGCAGCTGCTTGTAGGTCTGAGAGATCTCTCGATCTATCAAGCCACCGGCTAAGAAGACAAGAGGGTAAAAAAAGGTCCCGAGGGACTGTTATTTCCGGCGTTTCTCACGTTAGTACAGGGATTAGATGTACACTTAGTGCTTTCATCATAGCGATTTGTCGGTAATCAAAAGAACAATTGATTATTTATTTCTCTTTTTGGTTTGTATTCCATCTATCCTCGTTGTATGTTGATGTTTGTCCCTGTGTTTGGTCTAGTGAAGTTTGTGGTGACTTGGTATTAGTACCTCGTAACGTTATGTTTCCCGCCCCCCTGTCCATAGTGGGGCAAAGAGGTTTTTAACTCAACACATTCAAGTTCACAGTCTTCCCGGCAGAAAATTCTGACAAGGGAATTAAGGAATTCTTACGTCATAATTTAAAATTTTAGGCACGTGCTGGATCTCCCCTCAACTTCTAATGCGGCTCCTTCCCTTGGCGGTCAATGCGGTATTAAACCTTGTACATGCCAGGAGACGTCGTATTAGCGACGACCCTGTTTATCAGCTATCTATGGATACGGCCGCCAACGTCCCCGCTACGAGCGATATCCTCGATAACCTCCCCGTCCCTGCGCTTGTCGTCTCACCTTCGTATCGCATACAGAGAGCCTCTGCTGGTCTGCTAGAGGCATGGGGTCGCACCCGTCAAGAGCTCATCGACCAAGACCTCTTCGTCGCCCTCTACCGGGGCTCGCTGACCGAAAGGTTCGATCGCATCCCTTTCGTCTACGCCATCGAGACCGCTCTTGCGGCTCGAGCCCTGCGTATCTGCTATGCGGCCTACGTTGCAAACGGTGTCTCTTGGACTGCGCGCATTACACCTGTCCACAGAGGTGACGAACTACTCTGCTTGATGTTGGAATGGGAAAAGGCCGACCTCTATACCACAGTCACCGATGGTGGAATGACACAGAGCTGGGTACCTATTGACGATGCCTTCCGCATCCTCGTCCAGGCTGTTAAGGATTATGCCATCTTCCTGCTCGATACTCGCGGCAACGTGATGACTTGGAATACTGGAGCAGAATTAAACAAGGGTTACAAGAAGGAAGAAATCATTGGTAAGCACTTCTCGACTTTCTATAGCGAGGAGGATATCCAGTCTAGGAAACCCGAGAGGGAACTCGAGACTTGTTTGCGTGAAGGTAGAGTGGAAGATGAGGGTTGGCGCTACCGTAAGGATGGCAGCCGGTTCTGGGCTAACGTTGTCATCACGGCCATCTATAAGAACAACATCCACGTCGGCTTCGGCAAGGTTACCCGGAACCTTACTGAACGGAGAGAAGCAGAATTGCGGCTAATTGCTGCTTACGAAGAGAGCACAAAGTTAAAGAACGACTTTCTGGCGAATATCAGCCATGAGATCCGTACGCCGATGCATGGGGTGCTCTCTGCGTGCTCCCTGCTTCTGGAAAGTCGCCTAACCGAGGAGCAGCGGGAGACGGCCAATATGATTGAAGAGTCTGGCCATGTTCTGCTGCGCATTCTCAATGATATTCTCGACTATTCCAAGGTTGTGGCAGGCAGCTTTTCCCTCCACATTGACAAGGTTGATATCGCTAGTGTGGTCACATCGGTCGTTCGTGCTGTAAAGCCTACTGTACAACCGGGGGTCTCCCTGAGAATGATCCTGTCGCCGAACTTGCCAAAGTGGGGGGAAGGAGATCCTCTGCGGTGTCGCCAAGTTGTCGAGAATATCGTCAGCAATGCCATCAAATTCACCGAAAAGGGGTACATTCTGGTGCGTGTATCGCTGCTTGCGGAAGACTCGACCACTCATACGATCCTGGTTGAGGTTCACGACACTGGACATGGTGTGACGGAAGACGACGCCGAGAAGCTGTTCAAGCCATTCATTCAGCTCGACACCCCGTATCAGAAGCGTCGTCCTGGGACTGGGCTCGGACTATCCATCGCAAAATCACTCGCCGAGCTGTTGGGCGGAGACATTGGGCACAAACCCAACCCAGATCGGCAAGGCAGTATCTTTTGGTTCTCGTTCAAGCTTAAGAAGCTCAACATCTCTGAGGAGACCCAACCTGTTGTCGCTTTGCCAGATCCCAGCAGCCAACTGTCGCGACAGGAGGTTTCAGAAGGCGAGGACCTTGCGGCGCTGCTGATGCAACTGGTCAAGGTCTCAGCGACGAAGAGGATCCTCGCTGCCGAGGATAACATCATCAACCAAAAGATTCTAGTCGGAATACTTCATGGTTTCGGATTCAAGCATATAACTGTCGTCTCGGATGGCCTCCAGGCAGTCTCATCTCTATCCGCAGCGGCTGACGACTTCGATTTGATACTCATGGATATCAGTATGCCGGTCATGAATGGTTATGAGGCAACGGTCCAAATACGCAATAATGGCATATGTATACCTATTATTGCCATGACTGCCTATGCGCTTAAGGGCGACATGGAACGCTGTTTGGAGAAAGGCATGGATGACTACATCGCTAAGCCGATGAACAAACAACTGCTAATGAAAAAGCTGCTAAAGTGGCTCGTATAACCAGCAGGTATGGTGCTGCTGACCGCTACTGCATAAGAGCAACAAGAAACCCCACCTCATTAGCATTCGTCGTCTTAGCGAAAGTGCTGAGGTCTGTTTAGTAGATTTGTGGAGTTTGTTATCGGTAATAGACCGGTCACGTATTTTATGTTTTCCTTTGATGCTAGGTGTAATAGCTTGATTTATAAGGGGATATTAGCATACAACAAATATTTATATAGTACTAGAACTGGCAGCTTGGATTAATATACTCGGTAAAAAGATTGTTACTGAAGTAGATACCGCGACTATAAGCTAAGATACAACAGTGGGCTCTGGCCTGTATATAATCTTGGATTTGCACTAGAACTAAAATCAACGTTTATATCACGTTAATTAAACCCTTTATTATACAAGCCGTAGTTCCATAATTCTTGAATAAAATGTTACTAAGGCGCTCTCATATAATCTACCTCCTTAAGTCGCAGAACAGCATATCTGGTATGTACCTTTCTAGTTAGTAACTCCATTGACGACACCAGTTCTTCAACAGTGCTGGTGTGATCGGACCAGCCTCTCTGATTGTTGGGCTGTGACTCTTGGTCCTCTCCATAGAAAACCTCAATGTCTGGCCTTGCTGCTTTGCCGCCAACATTCCCCGGTAGGTATCGAGAAGCTTAACACCAGGGTTCTTATCCACTGATACCTCCATTTCCTTCTCACTGGCTTCCAATCTCTCAACCCATTCTTCCAGACTCACTATTCTCATGCCATCTCCATAGAATTCTTTCACAGCAGGGGCGAGGTCAGACCAAGTCACGGCCGTGGGGTTGACTCCATGGAAGTACCCCGAAATCCCAGACACTTGCTTTTGGGTGGTTATGCCCGCAACATCAAGTATCAGTCCGGCAATATCCTCGACAGGAGTCCAGGCAACTTCCTGCTGTGCTCCTAGATGATCTGGCAGAGCTCCAAGATACACCGAACTTGCAATCAAGCTAGGAACAAACTCCTGGCGATTCCACATACCTTTCTCTCCTCTCGAGCCTGCAATTTGTCCGACTCTCACCGAAGCGGCATGGATGTTGGACTTCTCCGCAGCTGTGTCCAAAATGATACTTGCGGCCAGTTTAGAAAATCCGTAGCCCATTTGTGGCAAGGTCATGTCGTAGAGAGCCTTCTCGGGCACCATATCAGACGACTGCCATGCACTGACAGTACCAATACTGGAAACGAAGATAATGGGTACATGTTTGGAGGCCGCAGCAGAAAATTCGACTAGATGACGTACGCCACGGATGGAGCTCTCGAAGGAGGACACGCTGATGTTGAAGTTTACAGGCCAAGCGTTGTGAATAATGCGATCGGCTCTAGAAAGAAGAGAGTGGTACTTTTCCCGTCCGAGGCCCAGTTCAGGAAGCGACAAGTCTGCGTGGAGAAACTCGACTTTAGAGAAGTCTCGCGTCAAACCGCGACTTTCATTGACTGGATGTTGGCGGGAGAGGCCGCCATCCTCATCCCTGTTGAGAGCAATGACTTTCTCAACCAATGGAAGCTTGCAGAGCATGTCAAGCATGTAAGCTCCCAGCGAACCTGTCGTTCCTGTGATTATGACTGTCTGTTCGTTGGTCGAGGGTTGTTGCTTGTCAGCCCCGGGGATGGGGAGGTTCTCGGTGTATTTGGAGATGAGTCTCTTGGTTTCCAGGATTTGCTTCGACTCCTCATCCTGATCTACCCGTCCACTTCTGATGGAAAGGATATAGGCAGCCAGCGCGTTTGCCGTGGGATAACGATAGATAACTCGGGACTCGATTGTCGCAATATTCACACCCGCTCTCTGCAACGAGGATCGTAGCAGGTTTGTTGCAGTCATGACTTTCAACGAATCAACGCCCGCTGAGAAGAAGTCTGTATCTGGTCTGAGATCTTCAACTCCGAGCTCAGTTTCAAAGAGAGACAAAATGGATTGCGTCAATGCTTGTTCGTCTCCCAGGTCCAGGGCAATGGATGTGTCTCCCGTACGAAATGCCTCAGCTGTTTTGTACAAAGCCTCGATAAAGTCAGCGTACAGCCTAACAGTGCTTGCTCGTTGAACTGTTCCCTTCCCGGCGCGGAGGAAGGGCATTGTTGGGTCTGCAAGAGTGACAAGGTTTCTGGTAATTCTTCCATGCGCCACCGTTTCTGAATTGGCTCTCTCAATCAGTGGCCAGACGTCGTCAATGAACGCTTCAACTTCGGTTCCGTTCTTGGGTGACGCCTTTGGGGTAGGTTCAAGAATAAGAGCTGCTTGAAACCTGTCTTGGCCGACGACAATTGCTCCGTTGACCAGAGGATGACCACTGACAGTAGCTTCGATAGAAACAGGGTTCAATTTCTCACCATTGGAGAACACAATGATGTCGTCGGCGCGACCTTTGTATAGCCAATGATCCTTGAGCGTGGGGTGGGGTTGGTAGATATCCTTTGTAGACCACTCAGATAGATCAGGGAACGTGTAGAAACATGACTGATCGCCAGGATTCGCTGGGTCCTTGCGGCGTATCACAAGCTCATACATATCTGGTTCGTGTGGACGCCAATCAATCCCCATGGCCTCGCTATTGAAGACAAAATATTGCCAAAGCTTTCGGTCTTCGGGGTTGTAGAGTACATAAGGAAAGTGTCTTCATCTCGTTAGAGACTGTATAATTTCTGAACAGGTCAGGAGGCTTAGGGAGATACTTACTCAGTCGATGCAATTAGGTTTTTCAAAGTGGCACCTCTTTCTACTAGGGCGTCACCTGCTATAGGCGACAGGTTTCCTATTGAATCGTTAAAATCTCAACAGTAGCTCAAGGTCGAGGTGACTCACCACCCCCAAACGCAACAAACTGGAGCTTTGATAGAGCCTCTATACCTTGCTCAGATGCTGCAAGACCCTCAATAATAGAGGGAGGCATCAACGCGGCGTCAGGGTCGGCGTGGTCCAGACACTCCAGCGTCGTGTCAATGCTCAAAGGCTTATTCCAAATCGCCATGACAGTACTGATGTTTACAGATATGGGCAGCAACATTGAGAAAGAGCCAGCGGCATGGAACATGGGCATAACGACAAGGAGTTTCTTGGCCCGTTCTGCCCATTCCGTAAAAGCAAAATTAAAGCCATGGAACTTGGGGAGTTGCAGCATTCTCTGGAACGCATACATATTGCCTTGTCGCACAACAATTGGCTTGGGAATCCCTGTGGAGCCGCTCGTATGCAGAACAACAAGAGGATCCCATTGAGCCTGGTCGATAGATCTGTTGTAGGGAAACGGTGTGGAAGTCACACCCAGGAGATGGTCAACACTGTCAATCGTGAAAGCCTCCATCTTCCGCTGATCAAGACAGGGTTTCATAACCGCGTGAAACGACTCGGCGCAGTAAAGATGATTACAATTTGTAGATTCAAACAGCGACAGCTGGACAGCGGTCGTGTTTCGGGGGGAGATGAAGAGGGCCTTGCAGCCAGCTCTGATACAAGCCAGGAGCATCACTGGGTATCTTATATCACTGGGACCAATGAATGCCACCGTAGGGAACTGTTCTGTCGAACTTTTGACACTTTTCGAGATGACATGGGCGAGATAGTTTACTGCGTTGGCGAGCTGAAGGAAAGTCACCGCCTTCCATCCATCTTGAGGGCTACTCGATGCAGGAATGTATGTATACGGTCGCATAGGATCCTCTGAGGCAATTTTATCAAGTAGCGAGATCAGGACATGATGCCCAGGATCTAGGCCACCAGTGCTGGCATGACTTTGCCTGCTTGTTTGGATGTGTTGCTCCGATGGTGGTGATTGCAAGCTTGCGCCTCCACCTGGAGCGGAAGAGGCAGCATGTTCGATATCGCGTCGTGGGGTCGCCATTTTGTTGCTGAATGGTTAATGGTGTAGAAGAAATGGTGCGAGTGTGGCGCATTTATAGCAGCACGTTGTGTTGAGGCATATTCACATGTATCACTGGAGATCCAGTGAAGAGGCACGGCTATACGGCTGTATAGCACCAGCCCTCGCCACGCGGACCCACTGCTCCGTATATGCCGAAGAAGGTCCCATCGGATTGAGCCGATGCTGTCTACCGTTCTACCCCTAGAGACGCTGGGGCATGGACGGGCATAGTTACATCCGAGGGGCCGAAAGCACTGCTGAAACAGCGATTGTCGCGTTGATCCGTCCTCCAACGAAGTTAAAATCCGCTCACATCCGAAAGTTCCGATGCCGAAGTGTAGATTAATTAATTTCGATCAATCTGCGACAGGGGCATCATAGCGGAATTGACTTTGAGCTAATAACGCTCCGCCTAGGGCGCGGTAGATCGCAAATGTGAAATGCCTAACACGTTTTAGTGTGCGAATATAGTTTGTGGCCCCCCCCTTATATCTCTGTTTCAATGGCGAATGAGGCTGGAGGACAGCTTGCACGGGGCATTGCAATAGTTGCTGTGCTATGGTCTTTGAGTATTTAATCATTGTTTGAGGACTGTTGTTGTCTTATATACAGGCCCAGGAAGTTCTGGTGATCAGAATGTAGAACTCGTGGGGCCTGTAGACTCTGCCGTGCGGCCCGTGCCTGAGAGATCCGCGGAGCTTCCATGGAGCCTGCGCGGGATGCAGAAAATATAAAGACCCTTGAACCGTCTGCAAAAGCAGTAGGTTCATGGTAGAATTTATATCCAATTATTTCGCCATCAATAACGCCGGGCAGTAATAAGGAATGCGTATAGGAAGAAACCGGCAATGGAGACAGCCTTGGTCAGAGCGAGCCAAAGCTCGACTTCACCGACCGGAAAATTGGAAGGCCATGAAGAGGAACCTGCGATTGTGAGCCATCGGATCCTCACTCTGAGTGAAGATCACGCAACAAAACATCAGGATCTAAGCCCACCTAGGAACTAGAGCCTCCCGATAGGCCATGACAAGCCTCGGGTTATTATACTCGGCCAGGATAATTCCAGCCTACAGGAACCAGTAGATCCAACCGAGTGGGTAACCGAGGGCCGGGTCGATAAAGCCAGCGCTGGAGTGTACAAAGAACCTACCAGGAGTATTAGCAAATCTGTCCAGATGTTCAATGTGAAAGGCGCTCACCGGAGACAGGAACGAAGGCCCCCGGTTCTCCAAATCTCTGTATAACGACCCAAACAATGGTACCGATAATTACAAAGTACAGAAGGATACCAGCCGGTCCAGCCTGTGACCTTACATTGCCCATGCCACGGAGTAGCCTGATCCAAAGACTCCTCCAGTCACAAGCACCATCTAAGACGAAGCGAATCCTGTCAGCGATACAGCCATACATAATAAGGGCGCTGTAGAACAAACCAGATGGCGTGAAGCCAGTTTACGTTTTGACGTCCTCAGATACCGGATTCAAACAGCTTGACCCTTCCGACTTCATTGGCCGGGTAGATCGGTACAGGGGCCGTGAGGGTGACGGTAATTCCACTCCTCATTTGCTTTGGCTTCGTATCGTGGAATTGTATACAGCTTTAGCGCTTACGGTTCCAAGCGATAAGCTCATTACGTGTTCCGGTATTACTAAAGGACGATTATATCGCTGGTATGTGGCGCCGGTATCTAGAAGGTGAACTGTTGTGGGTGGTACAAGGCAACCATCAGCCCGGACGGTGGACGCGGCCTAGAGAATACCGTGCCCCCACCTGGTCTTGGGCTTCAATCGACGGCCCGGTCACTCCCGGCGAGCCACGGATTCGAGATTCGTTGATAATAGTTGAAGCTACCACTTTGATTATTTGACAAACGATAAGACTTCTGCAATTCGCGGTGGCTGGTTGCGCCTTCGTGAAGTCCTCAAAAAGACAACTTTAGGACGTAAAAACCCTATGTGGGGCGGAGGCTACCATTGGGATATGGTGTTTTACGATGAAAAGGTCAATTAATGCCCTAGAGAAGGTGTCATTAAGAAACAGCGAGCCGCGAGTGATGCTCGATATTCTCCAAAAGACTTTAAGGAAGAAAACACCAAAGGATTGTTATTCTCTATGTGTGCTAGATCGAATAGTGGGTATGGGAGAGGTATGTATATGCTATTGCTTAAGATGGTTAAAAGAGAGATAGGAACCTTTTCGGCGTATCGGGCTTGCCTATGCCTAGAGTAAAAAGGTTAAGGAAAGGATTCTAACGAGGAGCCCCAGGAGAGGCACAATTACCATATCTTAAGTATCAAGATGGACTGCATTCTATACGTATCATCTAAAGTACTTAAAGGGCACCGGACACGGAAATGGTAGGAAACCTCACGTCCGATGGTACCTCAAGACTCTTTGAAGATAAACGGTGTTTTTCTCGCAACTCGTTCTGAACTTTGACGAATGAAAGGTCTTTAGATGAGGTGGGGTAAGCTTCTTATTAAGGGGCAAGACTGTAGAACTAAATAGTCATTTACTGTTAGATAAGGAGAGCTGGGTGTTCGAAATTGTTGCACCAGGTGACGACAGAGCTAGGTCGGAGAGAGCGAGAGGAATATTAAACGACGAGTCTTGAATAAAAACTGCGACTTCGCTCCACTGACAAAACACAACTTGTTTCTTGATAATCACGAGTCTACCTAGCCACGCATCAATGATACCACGACGAGAAGCATTCATCTAGAAATGTATAGCAGCCGTGGGTGGAAATGCGTGGGAAACAACGACTTCCGCATGATCCATATATCCACAGAAAATACAACGTCCTTCTCTCGTACAAAACCCCGTCTCTCTTTGTGAATCGCACAACGCACTGCCCTCTCTCCTGCTATGCTCCCGTTGTGCTCAGAGCTACAGCTCGCAGGACCTCGTTGAGGCTTTAGTTTTGTAAATCTTAAGAGCAAAAATAGACATTTCCACGGCAGTTCCCACGTCACGTCGCCATGTACAAACAACAAAGGCCCGCGGCTATGTGTGCGCTCTGTGGAGTCTTAACATAGTAAAAAGGCCGCAGCAGCGCTTGTCTTGCTAGTCCTCAACAACTTCTTATACTCCTCGATCTGAGCAATACCTACGACCACGAGTTCTTCGACCACTTCGTGGTCTAGCTTCTCCTTATATAAACTGATGATACCGCTGGTCTGGCTATCATCGATGGTCACTAGCAAAACGAGATCCTTATCGCTCCGAAGCTCCCAGGAAGCTTTGCCATAAGCGACCATGCCTGTACCCTTCCAGTATAGTTGGCCAAGACCGGCCGGAGCATCATATTGCCGCACGGCATTGTGATTTTTGATCTTGAGCTTGCGGGCGTCTCTGATAAAGTCGATTTTGATTCTCGGCGGAATCGAGTGAAAGTCGATGGAAGCGACTTCTCGTCCTCCGTCGGTGGTGGAATACACCTGACATTTGTCTCCCCAGGCGCCAAACTTGGAAATGCGCTTGATGGCATAACGAGGGATTGGTTCTCCAGCCACGCTAAGGGTTCGCTCGTGTTCGGCCTGAGAGTTGTACTGAAGTGTCAAGACAGGTTCTTCGGAGATGATTTGTCCGTCTGGCATGGCGTCGGCACGCACAATGAACTTGTCGAGCCAGGAGGGGGCCATAGTGTCGAGCTTTTGATAGGCGAAAGAAGATGAAGGTGATTAAACTAACAACGGGTTTTCACTTGGGAGTACAGCGTGCGATTTGTATTCAGGACACCTCTCGACAATAAGACCCCACAGCGGAACTCCAGAAAATACAGAACCGAGCAGTAGTAATCTGTCATGTAAGAATCCTAAAATCCACCAATACTGAGGGCCGTTCCAGGTTGATATTGGGGCTAGACCCTTACATCCATGGACTAGCCTCAAGCTAAGGACGTTAAATATACCGAGATGTTATGGTATGTATTGAGGCGGTATGGGTTACTCGAAAACTGACTTTATGCCAAGTGATCCTATTCTTCTTTAGGACACTCTAATTCCTAAAAAGATCTTTCCGCACCAATAAGTTGATGCCTTCTGAGAGTAATCATTTAGCCGACCAATGAGCTAGATTTAGCCCAGCCACTTAACCATGCCTTATTTTAAGCTTGACTGTTGCTAAAATCAAGGCTGTTGTGAACTATTTTAAGCGCCTCTGCAATACCAGCATATTCACGAGCTATACAAGTTAAGCTATTCGTTCCACCAGTACAAACATGGATCATTGTAAGTTCCATGGCCATTTCATAGATGCCATTTTATCCGCCGTCTCTAGAGCTCTACTTATCATGTATTTCCTGTGCAGCACAATCTTAGCCCGATGGTAGATGGTTTCGAGAACAACCTTTTGCATGATGCGCTGAGGTGAGTCTGTGATACATCTGGCGATAGTGTGCCACCTCAGGCCGTCCGGGATAGCATTTCGTGCATTATCGAGCTTGCTGTCCATCTTCTCAATCTCTGCAAAAGGATACGGCCTCACGTTAGCAAGAAGTCCTAGATCTTTCCAACGACTGCCATCAATTTGGCTTTGATGAGACGGTAAAGTATGGGTGTAAGGTCTGTATGCGGCCTTGACGGTGCGCTTATCAAAATCACTATCATGGAGATTCGAAGGCTCTTGTGTATCAGTCTGCCATTGCTTGATTATCCGCAGAAGACCCATCCGGGCTGAGATTCCAAGGTCTATCTCAACGGTGGTCGCCCATACCCGTCTCCTCATCGCTGCTGTAAAGGGCGACACTCCCTTAAAGTGCTTGGGGTCTCGATGGACATTGCTGCTGGATCCAAGGCACCAGGGCCCAGTCGAAACTTTTCGAATTCGTTGCCAAGCAGATTATTGTGAACTGGAGACCCAACCAGATGAGCGACATCGCAGTCGGATGTTCCCAAAATACTTCATACTAATCATGCATCAGTCAGTAATTGTTGTATCTAGGGCCATATAGTTAATATTCTCTACCTCCTTGAGGAACTCGACTATATGCAACACAGCTGTGGCGCACTTATAAGCCTGGTGACAAGCAAAAGTAACCCATTGGGTGCGCATACTGACATGAAGACATCTCGAAAGAGTTGAAATAGCGAGAGATCGATCGGTCCACTACCTGACGGGCGGGGATTGAAGCAAGTATCTCATTTTCTGGTGGCCGGTTTCGGAAAGTCATACAGTAGTTGAGGGCTAGCCATCTCAGTACAAGGATCGACACTCTCTTGTTGATCTGGATATGGTGATTCCTCGTTATCAAAGTGGTCTTTGAGTTCGGCGATTGAATCTAGGACAGCAGCCCAACGAGCACTGCCTACATAATTCGCGCTTCCTGTTATCGATTGCATCGCGCCATAGTCTTCCGGGGGCGCAGTGCTGCAAGGTGCAGGAAATACTTCTGCTTGGGGAGGGTCCCGTTGGGGAGGATTAGAGGGTTAAGCGAGGCCGTAGGGTGATGGAACTGCTTCGGGCTGACTAACTGATGAATGTTGCAACAGATCGAATACCAGGCTCTCAAGGCTTCCTGGTCAGCCATGGAGGAGAGGAAACTATAAGCTAATCCCCAAGACGATGAGAAACTAGACACCGAGACAGATAATTGCTCGGCTATTGTCTGGCCGATCAAATTGCTTATTCTCTCGCCCATTGTCCTGTTGGTGTCTCTTTACGACCTCCCCCCC